>OX419177.1:0-2500 GCA_948465475.1 Thalpophila matura | reverse complement strand
TCTTTGCAACGTATTTACAATAGTCCATCAATATTTCTACATTCTTACTATTTATAATATCTTTTAAACTGCTAGGAGTGATTTGCATACCCAATACATTCTCGGCGTTAAAGCGGCGCATAGCAAATTGAGGACACTCAAATAATATATGCGGGACCGTCTCCCTAGCGTCCGGGTTGCAGATACACGATGGACTCTCCTTGCGCTTGAAACGATTCAAGTACTCGGAGAATCCACCGTGCCCCGTCATTATCTGCGTGTTCAAACTGTCAGTTCCCAACCTGCGAATTATACCATAAGCCGCCCGCGCATCCGGGAAGAATAACTTGGTGACCGATGCTGTGTCGCTGGTTTTGTACCTACGGTCCCATTCATCAAGCGTTGCAGTGCGTATGCTACGCTTAATGAACGAGATCGGGCACTGATCATAGTCAGGTTTTCTTTTGGGATTTTCAGCGGCCTCTTTTGCCAGCTGGTCAGCTCTTTCATTCCCAAGTAACCCTATGTGAGCTTTTACCCAGAACAAGTTTATAACTTTGTTCTGGTGGGATGCGGATTTTATATTATCCCTAGCTTCTACCGCCAGAGGGTGGTGAGTTCCGGGATTAGTAATCGTTTGAAGAGCCGCCATTGAGTCGCTGAAAATCCCAAAGGAAGATGCCTTGATCTTAATGACCTCTCTAGTCGCCCTAGTTATCGCCAGGAGCTCGGCCTGGTATACCGTACAGTATTTGGCTAGGGTAAGTTTGAGGGCTCTGGTCTCCGCCTCACTGTTCCATATTGACAGCGAAGCACCGACCCCTCCTCCAAACTTACTCCCATCCGTATAGATGCGGATGTCGAGGTTTCCGATGCCATCAAGTTGCTCTTGATTTCCCAGGCTATCAAAATGCAGGATGTCGCGCACTACTGGGTGAGGATCCCCTATAGCCGCTGACATCCGCTCGACCTCCCTGTCTCCCAGCAACGCCTGGGGCACTCCCCTCTTGGCCTCGTACAGTGATGCCGCCTCGTGCACCCGGAGGTCAAGGGGAAGGATCCCAGACAGGACTAATGCTGAGCACAGGGAGACCGTGCGGTATGCCTTGCATATTTTTTGGGCGATTCCTCGCTGCACGGTCGCAAGTTGCTTAATTACGCCCAACTTTTTAGCTGCCGGTGCCCATACGCTAGCAGCGTAGAGTATTATGGGCTCTACAGTCGCCACATATATTACGCGTATAACCTCTGGGTGTAACCCCCAACTCACCTTTGCTGCTCTACACAACTGTTTGTAGATGGCAATTGCCTTTCTACAAACGAGCGAAACGTGGGTGTTGAACGTTAGTTTTTCGTCGATGGTCACACCCAGAAGCTTAATTTCCTTTGACATGCCAATATTGATCCCCCCCATGCTCAGGCGTGGTGTGTCGTACTTTAACTTCCTGGTTATAACCATAGCGGTTGTTTTATGAGGAGCAAACTTTAGTTTGTTTTCCACTCCCCACGCCAGAACATGATTGAGAGCAACACTGGCATGCTCCTCCACCTCTTGCGCCGTCTCTCCATCAAAGATCAGGAGAACGTCATCCGCGAATGCCTGAATGTAGTGTCCCTTATTTTCCAATGCTTTCAGAAGGGGGTCTAGGAGTAAATTCCATAGGATTGGGCCCCCGATTGAGCCCTGAACGCAGCCTTTATTAGTGCCCTTACCAAATACCTCCCCACCGTACCTGAGCGACACTTTTCGATCACTAAGATAACTGTCCATGACCCGCCTAAGGTTTATGGGAACCTTTTCCTCCGCCAGACGGACCCTTATTGCAGGCCACCAGGCGCTATCGAAAGCTCCCTCTATGTCCAAGGATACGAGTGTTAGTATCCTTTTTTGTGCTAATTTTTCATTAACATGCTGCATGAGGGCATAGAGGGAGTCCTCGGTGCTCCTTTGTGGCATGAATCCGTACTGGCGAGTACTCTCCCTCTATGTCCAAGGATACGAGTGTTAGTATCCTTTTTTGTGCTAATTTTTCATTAACATGCTGCATGAGGGCATAGAGGGAGTCCTCGGTGCTCCTTTGTGGCATGAATCCGTACTGGCGAGTACTCATTCCCGGTAATAGATGAAACTTCAGGCGGGCCACCAGCATCTTTTCGAAAACTTTGCCTAATATAGGCAACAGTCCAATCGGCCTGTATGACTTTGGGGTACCGTAGTTCTCCTTCCCAGGTTTTCTCAGGATCACGACTGTTGCCTCCTTCCAGGCTGGGTTAGGTTAGGTTAGGTTAGGTTAGGTTAGGTTAGGTTAGGTTAGGTTAGGTTAGGTTAGGTTAGGTTAGGTTAGGTTAGGTTAGGTTAGGTTAGGTTAGGTTAGGTTAGGTTAGGTTAGGTTAGGTTAGGTTAGGTTAGGTTAGGTTAGGTTAGGTTAGGTTAGGTTAGGTTAGGTTAGGTTAGGTTAGGTTAGGTTAGGTTAGGTTAGGTTAGGTTAGGTTAGGTTAGGTTAGGTTAGGTTAGGTTAGG